>CM038145.1:456301038-456341038 GCA_021437245.1 Aegilops speltoides | reverse complement strand
TGATATTTAGATTGTGTAATTAATTTTGTTCATAGAATTTTAATGATTTTTTTGTTCATAGTATTTAGAAAAAGGAAAAAAGAAGAAGTAGTTTATTTATAGTTGAACTAGCTAGTTGATTTAATAAACTAATTTATTTTACTATATATAGAAGTAGTTTGTTTTTAGTAAGTACTACTTATTTATTTATAGTAAGTGCTTAGTAGTTGAACTAGATAGTTGAACTAGATAGTTGACTAATAAAACTAAATTATGAACGTAGGCCGGAAATGTCGTACTCATCGGACGACGATAACCGCCCGGGGGAGTGCGACTGGTGCCACGACAACCGAGGTATCTGCGACAGGTTCATTGAGCTGGATGAAGATCGGCGCTTCAGCATTAACCTCGAGGAGACTTGCGACGTTCATACGGTACGCAACGACGACAATAGGTTTTTTCGTAATTAAGCACGACTTCAACTATTTTAACGTGTATTTTTCATCTTTCCAATTCGACTAGCTTATCCCATGCTTTGCAAGACGCTATGTCTTGGAGAGGATGGGTATTGAAGACCATGAAAATTTTGAAACCAAAAAAATTATCCTAAGTACCGAACATGACGTGGATTTTCAAGTAAAGTTGTACAATGCTCGAGTGTAACCCATTTTGGTTGCAAAATTGGGATGCATTTTGCAAGATGTATGGTCTTGATGAGGGTATGAATATCACCATGGATCTTGGTGATCCTACAATCGAGCAAGAGACACCTACGATTTGGGTCTTTGTGGATACACCTCCAGTTCTTCCCTCATGTGAGCTAAACATAGTTATTAAGTAATTTATATTGTTTATTTCAAAATATAATGTTGACAACTTATCTCCATTGACAGCTTATTTTCATGCTTCAAAGAATGTGCGGAAGATGGTAGACAGAACGTACTACACCGAAGGCTGCGAATTAACTTATCAGGAGAAACGACATCTGGTCGAATTTTGTAGAGATCTTGAGAATTACAATATCTACAATCAAACTCCTCAACATTATGGTCAATACGTGCCACTAGTGCACGTGTTGAACTACGCTAACTACCATGGAGATACCTTGGTAAGATTATTTTTTACTATTACAACATCCGTGCATCTTTTTTTGCACACTTCTAAAACTAGTACATCATTGCTAACTACGAAGTTATTACTATGTTTTTCAACAAATAATCCCGAATGATTGTGTGCCTCATCTGATGTATACGCGTGGTAGCCTTCATGTTTTGAACATACTACCAGGTCGTCCTACGAATCTCAACTGTCCATACCGGGTTTCTAAAAGAAGTGGAGACATAACAATCAAAGAATGGAGAAAATGTATGGACAGTCGTAAGGAGCTTCTTGGAAGCAATAAGCAGCGAAAGGCAAGAATTGGAGACAGGATGATCGCCATTCTTCATAACGGAGAGTCGGGTCTATATTGTTTTATGCTATTTTACCTTAAGGGTGTTTAGGTCCTACCGACATCGATGATCATGTGCTAAGAACAATTATGTAGGGTTGGGTTCGATGACTATATATGAGGATGATGATCGTATGACTTATTATTAATAACGAGTAGAAGTTGTATAATGATGCATGATTAGTACGACTTGTTATTATATATATATATGATGATGTAATGATGCAAAAGCATGCATGAGCATGTTATATCTGCGGGTGCAATGAACATAGCAGCAGCGTTGATAAACAATTAAAGCATGCATGATGTATATATGATGCATAACGTGTACAATGTGTAGTATCGTAAAATACCAGCAAACGAAAAAGAATTAAAATGGAAAAACAAAATTAAATGAAAAAGAAATCATAAAACTAAAAACCCACCAAACCTTATAGTACCGGTTGGTGTTACCAACCGGTACTAAAGGCCTCCATGCCGCCGGCGCTGGCTAGTGTGCGTGGTAAGCTTTTTAGCACCGGTTCGTGCTGAACCGGTGCTAAAGGGGGGCTTTAGTGACCACTAGTTAGTGCGGTTATGTAACCGCACTATAGGTTTTACGAACCGGTGCTAATGCCCGGTTCTGCACTAGTGATTAGTCTATTTTTAGCAATTACCATGTGTGAGAAATAACTACAGACAAGTTTCATACAACAAGAGGATCGATGATCCGGACAGACTCTTCCTCTCTTTTTTCTCTTTCCTACACTGTTGCACATCACCAAAAATGTTATGTGGCATGTCTTACAACTACTTATGTACCCCTATTCATTATTCGATGATTGTTTCCTCCCTTTTTCTTTATTGCTTACATCTTGTGGCTAGCGATGAGGGCCCCTCCGTCGTCGATAGCTCACCAGGCGGGGCGGCGGTTCCGAGCGGTGGTGCGGCTCCGGTCGTGCGGTTTCCCGGTGGCAGACGTCACACATGGGCGTGATGGACGACGGTGTCGATCTGGTGGTCCAGCCGGGGATGGGCGCGATTTTGCTAGTGAAAGCTTGATTCGGCCTTGGCTAGAACCATTAACCGGCGCCCACGAGCGTCCTTAATTATCTCGTTGAGGGCGTTGTGTGGCCATTCGCATTCCCTGTGTGCCCCGAGGAAAACCCTAGATTCAGGCTTTTCGGATCGGATGATGGCGATGTTCCTGCGTCGTCACCCCATGTGGGCATCATCTTTGGGGTTGTACATCGACTGGACGGACAAGTGTTTGGCTTGGTGGCTGGGTGCATGTTTCCGCATGCTTCTCGTGCGGTGACCAAGGTGGAGTGGCGTGCCATCTACAGTATTGACGACGGCCATCTACAGTATTGACGACGGCGAGGCTTGGCGGAAAGGTGCAGCAAGGTCTCGGCGTGCATATCGTTCAATGGGAGCGCGCAGGAGGCAGGTGTTGTTCGGCGTCGTGTGGCGTCGATGGCAGAAGGGTCTAGCCAGATCAGTGCATTCATTTCTCTAGCATATGGGATTGTGGAAGAAGGTGGCAACGGATTCTATAGCATGTGCATGCGATGCATGTTGAGGGTCTACTAGACCGGTTGGTGCTCCCGGCTAGCCGGCGGGCGGCTTGGTGAGTCCACCGGATTTCTTGGTGTGCGTGACGTGCGGTCAGGGCACATCATCAATCTTGTAGGTTGGGCCACAATTTTTGCCAGAAAGGTGGTTTTGGGTTGACCTATGTATTTTTGTTGTAAGACCTTGTTGAATAATAATGCATTAAAGATGGTTGTGTGCACCGCTCGATGTAGACCACGGTACTACTCCTTTTCACAAAAAAAATCTCTCCATATTCGCGAGGCTAGCTCCACAATTTTAACCTCCACATCACTGGCATCATTCACAATGAGGTCATAGACACAACGAACTATGAAATCCAACACATTACCTAGCTCCGACACAAAATGAGCTAGATAGTGCATAGAGGAATTCGACCTAGCACAACTGTCTGGTTGACTGCTTGCAGAAAACAACTGCATGGTTGGCTAGTTGTATTGTACCATAAAATGAGGAATTTTTGCAACCTGACAAATATCTGCATATGATCAAAGACTAAAAGTTTTATAATATATTGATATGTATGCAAAGAACAAAACCTGAATGGCATGTGGAATAAAGAAACATATACTGAAAACAATCTATACCCAACATGCTGCTTTTGCACCCTTAATCTACCCCTCCACACCCCTTAATTCCCTTGATCTATTAATCCTACTAAATGCACCCCTGTAATGTGCAATGGAAGGACCCCCCCTACCCGGATTTTCACTGGTGAACCGCATCTCTAGGTGCATAAAGAAGAGAAGAGGGGGCACCATATCATCCGTGGTGACTCCCTGCAGTGAGGGGATCCCACATGCAATAGAATGAAGGGATCCGACAAGCGACCGGGTGAGGGAGGCTGGAGGCGTCGTCGGTCTTGGTGAGGGTCGGGTGATGCATTGCGTGTGAGGGATGTGTTTGCCATTGTGATGTGCTGCATTGGACGGTGTCGGACGACGCGAGGGAGGCATGTGTCCATGTCAGCCGGGATGAGCAAGGGTGTTGCGGCGTCAAGGGGAGGGGGTGGTCCGCAATCAGGTGCGACCACAATTCTAGGAGTCATTTGTTGGGGGCGGTCTACGCGCGTGGGAAGTGTTCCGTGGATACATCATCAGGCTAATCGTGATTGTTGGATTTAGATTATTAAGTGTCTAAGCGGGATCTGTAATGGTGATACAACATTGAACAACAGTGGACCATTAGATTAGGCAATCGCACGGCGAATGTTACATGGATCCAAGCCAACTTGTGCTCTTAATATTACAAGAGATGGAGGTGGAGAAGATGCCATGTAAATTGAAGGCTCGTTAAAGATTTAGATCAGGTGGATACTCGTTAGCTGACAGAAACTAGGAGACGGATTCCACCCATGAGTGGCTTGCTCCCAAGTCCCAACAAGTAAGCAAGTCCCAAACAGACTTCTGTTCGGTTATCACACTCGGTACCAGCCTTTTGCACTTGTAAAATTTCTCCCAACGCCTTCCATCCTCATTGTTCCGCGTCATCTCCTCAACCTTCGGCAATACTCCTAGTTTAGTTCTTGTTTTCATGCATACTCCATAGATTTGTAATGGCAATACACCTCAACTGTAGAAACTAGCTGTAGACTTGGTAGAGTCACGAAGATGAAACAAGCCAATGAGTGACGGTGTAGACGGTGGCATGATGTGGTAGGCTGGCGTGATACTGATTTATAGATGCAGTCTTGATAAAAAACAATGAATGGAGCTTGATCAGTGAGGGCGTAGTTGGTGGAGAATCAATTTTATCCATGACTTTCCACGCATGCTTTGCTCGTATGCATGCGAATGGCACACCTAATTATGTTACTAGTGGGTGAAGGCAGTCGCCCGTGCAAGTGGCCTTGACATACACTTGTTATTGTTGTTTAAAAAAAGAACAATAAAGTAGACATGTCGGATGAGTGGAAAAGTACAAGTGGTTGAACATTATGGGGTATATTTCATTGGCTAGATGTACAAATTTGCTAATGAGGAAAGAAAAGCCAGTGAAGTACATTAGTTTGTTTGTAGGCTAAGCTATCATAAGCAAATAATGTGAAACAAAAGATTGACATGCTAAAACAATGGATCATCTAGTAACACATATGGTTTGCCTCTCCAGTGGTGATAGTACATTCCTTTTTTTCATTTACTTTGAAATGTTGAAATATCTACTCCGAAGTAGGAGTTCGGCGTGGAAAAGAAGTGTCCTATGCAATGGCATAGAAAAGTAGTTGTAGGTTCCCCTTCTCGTAGCATTTTCTAGATCTCTAATGGCTAAGCGTGAATATTTTTCACATAAAGGACACCATAATCAGCGAATAAGGGCTTAGAACACGATCCTTATATAATGTTATGCCATCAGGGTTTAATTCATAGACTTGGCACTGGTGCTTGTATTTTCCTAGGTTTATTCCATAGCTTCCAGCGATGTGCGTTCTGTGGGAGGAGACGTTTCCATCGACTGTAAAAGCGTCAGCGATGACTTCGTCAATCTAAAAATATTGTGTCGGCTCAGTATCAGGTATATACCCATAGGGGTAAGGTGTGCGTGTGGGCGTTTGTAGGGGTTATTGTATGCATGTGTATGCTGGCATATGCATTGTATTGCATTAAAAAAGGTAGCAAACACAAAAGGAAAAACCAATACATAGAGTGGACCGACCTGTAGTTGCATAGTTAGGAGAACAGTGGTATTTCCTACCCACAAGGCTTGAAGTCCCAGACTTGACATTCGTACTCCCATTTTTCTAGATTTATTGTAGGCCTTCCGGCGATATGCGCTCAGTCAGAGGAGACATATCCGTCGACTATGTAAGGATATCTGGAGACTTCGTCAATCTCAAGATGATGCATGTAGGGTGTGCGTGCATGCGTTCATACGGATGAATATATATATGTGTATGTATGAGCGTATGTATCTGTACTATGTTAAAAAACCAGTGCACAATCTGCACTCAATCTCAAGATGATGTGGCGGCTCAGTCTCTCGGAGATGCTCATGTGAATATGGTTTACGTGCATACGTTCATATGTATGAGTGTATGTGCATATATATGAGCGTGTGTGTTTGTACTGTGTTGAAAAACCATTGTAATTTATATTGTGTTAAGAAAAATAGTACGGACTAAACCAAACAGAAAATGTAAACATGTGTCAACAGGAAAAGCACTCTCCGCAATACACTTGAAATGAACGATAGCGCTGCTAGCTTAGCAGCTTTAATATAGTACTAGCAATGCCCGCGCGGCGGCACGCCGCGCCCCATCGATATGTGATGTTTGCACATATTGTCTTTGTTATATGCAGCGAGTTTCAATTTGAAGTGAAAGAACTACATGGATAAGGTTGCAATCATAAAAAGGAAACCATGCTTAGAAGCAAACTGAAAAGGATACATTATTATTACCATGTGTGGTGCATATTCGATCGGGAACACGAAGCACATGTTGATACATTTCTATTAAGAATAAAGACAATGCGTTTTCTTCTGGTCCACATCATTCTGGTGGAGCTCACTGCATGATTGCTGCCCGTGAGGAAGTGGTAAAGAGCCTTTGCAAATTATTGCATGTGACCAATGGCCATGGGTGGCTTGCGCCGGTATAGGTGATGATTGGATCTTCTGTACATGTATGCTTATGTACACGTATAGCAAAAAAATATTACCATGGAAGAAATTGTCTCATTTGTTTGAGTCTGCCTTGTAAACTCATTTTGTCGAACGGTTAATTACCTGCTTGCGGGCCATGTTGAACTGGCATTTCTTGATGTGTGCCTTCTCTTGCGGTGAAAGAGAATATTTGGTCACTTCAAGTACTCCCTCTGTAAAGAAATATAAGAGCATTTAGTTCACTAAAGTAGTGATCTAAACGCTCTTATATTTCTTTACGGAGGAAGTACATCACAGTTATAATCATTGATGGTGGTGTTTGATCCACTCAACTACCTATAATCTTGTCTATTTTAAACTCAATGAACATGGTCTATTCTGTACCACAATGCCAGTCGAAGATATGCATGAGAGAATGGGCAGCCATATCAAAATATGACATGCTCTCTGTCAAGAGTGAACTGATTAAATAAGAACACTTACTATTTTCTAGGGAAAATTTAACAGTTACTAAGAGGTATCCATTACCACAATAAGACATGCCCTCTGTCTGAGAGTGACTTCAATATGAAACCTTTCTATTTATTATAGAAAATTGAACAGTTACTAAGAGGTGCCGCTCTTATGAAATGAAACCCCATCTCAAATCCATGTGAGTGTGTTGTGTAAATGTGATACATGATTAGTTTTATTGAAAACAAACAAAGAAAGCATATCAAGCAATTGGAAATTGAATTATAATTACTCAATCTATAATAAAAAATTGTACTCCCTCCATTCCTAAGTATAACAGTACTGTGCCGCTGACGTGTAGTTAGAATCTCAGTTATTTTGTCTGCCATATACGCATTTTCTTGGTAACAAACAAAGAAATAAATGTGTATCAACAAAAATTGCAAAAGACACAAACGCATATTAGTAGTTTGGCACCTTGCTGAAATCCTAACAATCACACATCACAAAAAGAGAGACTTCATTGATGACTTCAAGGTCATGCTACTTAGCATATTCTCAGGATTGCCTAATCAGTAGCATATTGTACTGCAGTCCAAAATTCATACCATATTTTATATCAAATCTAACCAAGAAATTTTAAAATGCTCACCTCCATCAAAGTGACAACACTTTGGTATATGATTTTGGTAAAAGTTGCATGATTAAGTGACTGCATAAATTCCTATACCATGAAAGCAAAATCTGAATAATCATACTCCCTAGTAGTATTTCCCTAGGGCAACATTAGCTTGAAAATTCAACATTAATCTTCCATGTGTACCCAAAGAGCGTTAAAGACTCCTTACCATACCACCCAGTTTGATAAAAAACATCCCAGGATGAATCGCCATGTCCACCCAAGGAGCGTACCACTCAGTGACCCAAGAATTACAAATAGCAAGCCCATAGAACTCGCTTGTAAATCCTAGAAAATCTCCACAAAAACAAAAGGAAATCCTTTACGTATGTGAATAGAGGAGTTATACTAATACCTTAAGAAAGGATGTCCAAAAAAGAATACCTTAACAAAGAAATGAATTGTTTAAGGACTATACATGTTGGTGTATCCAATAAAATTAATTAGTTTTAAAGTTGTACATGTTGGTGTACCCGTGTATGCATGTTCTGCCCAACTTTGGACTATCTTAAAATAATCAGAAGTAGTAACATCGAGCTTAACTAAAGTATGGCCGTTAAAGACTCCCCTTAGTTGTTAACTACTACTACAATGATCATCCAATGTATAGACCCTGAAATGGAAAGCATCAAACTAAGGGCTAAAAGAGCAGCTACCACAAAAGTTTGCGGCTAACAATAGACCAGGCTGCTACTGCTACCACCATTATTCTGCATGGCAAAGAGAGAAAAAAGGACTACGTCGCGCACACACCAGTAGAACAACGTGTCGGGGATGTCCGTCGCGGCCGCCACCTCGGAGTCAGGGCAGGCACACCCTGGCGCTGCCGCCGATGTCGATGCAGATGGCGAGGTGGGCGAGTCTTGCGGCGACGGCGAAGGTGACGACGGAACCACCGAAGCAGCCAACAAAGATGCAACCGGGATCGCATGCGCATTCTCGCTTAAGGCCATCTCACCCATCACCTACTGCCCACGACAGTCGCGTCGGCAGCGAGCACGGCGGCTGCCATGGCGTCGCCCGACTCGTGCTTGCAAGACCAGTCCGGGTATCAAACCCGGCGACGTAGCTGGTGACGTCGAAGCTGCAATCGACGAACATACCGATTAGTAAGTAAGCGAGAGTGCACCTGGGGCGAGGCCAGCAATCCGAGAAGGAGAGAGCAGCAGCAGCTCATTTTCGTGCAAGGGAACCTCCATGCGGCCTGATAATGTGAGCAGCAGCAGTTCATCTGCCTCGTCTTCGGCCCCCGCGCACCCCTCCATGTAACTACCAGATGGTGACGGCCAAACCACACAGTGAGCCAGGCCGCAGACAGCAACAGCACGGCACCCCTCAGCGCGTAGCGTGGTGTGATGCTTGCCGCGGAGCGCTCGATCTGGGGAGGAAGAGGAAGCACCCACCTCAGATTCCCGGCGAGGTGCTCATACAATATTGGGCAAACTCAAAGGAGCTCGTGGTAGTTCGCTCTAAGGCCGGGTCTCTCCGGTCGTCCCTCTCGGGCTACGACCTACGCCGGTGCAAGGACAGGATCACCATCTTGGAAACCGCCATGAGAGAAACCGCAGTAGTCGCAACAGTTCTCCTCGATGGCCGAGGGCATCGATGCCAGCAACAAAGGCGGCGACGACATCCGCAATGAATGCAGAACGGCCCAGCACAACACCGCGGCCACCACGACGCCCAATAACAGCACTACGTATAGCAGGAGGCCGACCTGGACGGCGGGAACTGCTCCGGCAGCAGCACGGCGACCAACCATAGCCCCACGCACCCGAAGAGGCTGGCCTGGACGGCACGGACCATTACAGGTAGAAGAAGAACGAACCATGTAATTAAATCAACGTAGATGGAAGAGAAGAAACAGAGCCCCACGTAACACTAGGAGATCACAAGAGGCAAAGCCTATTTATAACTCACGAAAAGACAAGAGGAGAAAACGAGAAGGAACACGAAAGAGCTAGCCGCATCGTTTCTAGACGAACGAACAGAGCGGCACCGTTCAAAGCATCGATC
This sequence comes from Aegilops speltoides, assembly GCA_021437245.1. NCBI lineage: Eukaryota > Viridiplantae > Streptophyta > Magnoliopsida > Poales > Poaceae > Aegilops > Aegilops speltoides. The sequence goes on along the minus strand of CM038145.1, from coordinate 456,331,268 downwards.
GCAACGTGGACCTTGGCGAGATGCACAAGCGAGGGAGCAATCACGGCGCAGCGACAGCGAAGCCCACCAGATGTCGGCCCATACATGTAGTCATCCACTCCCAGAAAATAGCTAAGGGCACAAAGTGTACACATGGGAATACAAACCACGTTAACAAATTTTTCACGAAAAGCCTTTAGTCACAGCCGATTTCTACCCCCTGGCCTCCCAAAATAATAGCACGTGTCACATCTACAATTCACCATACATCATTTTCACCAAGTGGATGAATCTTGGAGCGAAAAAGCTCCCTGGAATAGAGGCTTGGTTACTACTATTAGTATATGCTGATAGATGGGAATTGATGTGTAATGGAGTGGGAGTGGTACTGTGTACAGCGTGCAGTAGACACACGTGGGGCAGGGCAGGGAAGCCATCCCATCTTCTCAGCCGACGTATCCATTTAGCTCAATCTTTCCGTCCTGGAGTCTGCACTACCACGAAGTTGCGTCCTGGACATCGTATGTGTTCTCTGCTTGTGATGCTGGTAATTGATGGATCTTCCGAGAGTTTATGTCAGTTTGTTCAACATTGTTGAACCCCACACATGGAAGGCAAAGGAAAGCTGTTCACCTCACAGTGTGGCATTTCCGAAACGTACCTGAGCGTGTTCATTCTTTGTGGATGGGTTTCGAAGCAATAGACGTGATATCGTGCTTTGTATATACTCCCTCCGTTCGAAAATAGATGACCTAACTTTGTACTAAAGTTAGTACAAAGTTGAGTCATCTATTTTGAAACGGAGGGAGTATTCATTTAATTTTTCACAACCCTATGCAGCTAATTATAACTAATGCACATTAAACGTGTTCCGAAAACGTAAACTTACAAGAAATAGAGTAACAAGTAACAAATATTATGCAAATTAACGCTCCCGCATTATAGACACACCATTTCTAATTTTGCAAGCACAAAACCTGCCAGCCATGACAAGATGAAGGTTTCGGCGATTCGAAGCAAAGAAGGAACTCAAATAATGCTTGTGTCTGCTTTGCCCTACCATTGAGTGTCACACTTAGATTTTTTTTTCTTGAAATTTTTGCCTCCTTGATTTAGAAGAGATCTACAAACAAATTAATGCCAGTCCAAAACTGTGAGACAAAGCCTACTTTCTTGGACGTTTCTATCGAGATCCGTACAGGTGCATTCTTTTTTGTTGGCACACAATGAAACGTGACGATACATGTTGAAATGAGAAGAAAACCGAAAGAAGCATTTTATTTTTCCTGATTCTTCGAACCGTTTTTCTTCACCCTTTTCTGGTTTGGGACTCTTAACTGATAGTACTTTTGAAGTCCACATTCCTCACTGGTGCACCACGGCAGTTGCCAAACTATAAGGCATCATTGGTTTTGGAGGATCTTTATAGGAAAAATATAGGAACAAGAATTTTGGAGGAAAATTTTCTATAGATGCATTCAATTGTAGGAAACGTGTACGGGAATCTGTGCAGTCCGCAGCTTAAGTGCTCCCTAATGGGTCCATAATCAGCATACCTTGAAGAATTGATTTGCAGCTCCATGAAGTGAGCATGTCGCGGGAGTCGTTTCCCGAGTTTCACTTTTCGACGCCTGCCATTCGTAAAGCTCTGCAATTCTAATAGTGATGCACCGTGTATTATGGAATATAGACATGTTGAAAGTGGTAAGGAGTGAAGATGAATGCACATGTGTATAATGTGAGTATGTGCACTATGTATTTAGAGACTAGCAAAATTGTTGGCATAAATGGATACAGGAGCCTGAGAATATACTCCCTCCGTCCGGAATTACTTGTCATCAAAATGGATGTGCCTAGAACTAAAATACATCTAGATACATCCATTTTAATGACAAGTATTTCGGACGGAGGGAGTACATATCTATGCTAGTTTCCCCGGTCTTTTTGCTGCCCAAGGCGAACACCCATTGGAAGTAACGCATTATGACATGTAAAAGAGTTTAGACATCTACTGTATGTGATATATGCCCACTTTACTTATAGACAATTCAAAAATAGTCTATTAGTAATTAATTAGTCTATTTTTATCAATTGCCATGTTGAGAAATGACGACAGACAAGTTTCATACAACAAGAGAATTTATGTTATAGACATATTATTTCTCTTTCCTGCATTGTTGCACATCACCAAAATGTTATGTGGCATGTCTTACAACAACTAATGTGCTCCCATTCATTATTCGACGATTATTTCCTCCCTTTTGATTTATTGCTTAGATCTTGTGGCATTGCGATTTTGACTGATACTTTTGAAGTCAATATTCCTCAGTGATGACTGATGCACAACTAGGTTGTTTAGAAACTATAAACTAATAAGACTATTGATTAAGTACTTGAAAGGTGCAGCTATTGTGTCCATAGGTGTAGAAAAACTAATAAGACTATTGAATAAGTACTTGAAAGGTGCAGCTGTTGTGTCCATAGGTGTAGAAATGTAAACAACCAAACATCATGCCTAACTTGTTTAGTCCCGCTAATTATGTTTCCCCAGAAGTTTTCCATAATCGAAGGCTCATCAATTATGTCCTAGTAGCCATGGCTAACGTCATCGAAAAGATGAGCATGGAGAAACACATTCAAGGAACTGGACACCCTCAGGATCAACGCACTAGTTGGCACTCTCTTCACCTACAAAAAAATCACCAACTCCCCTAACCCCTAGCACCCCAACTGCATGCAAGTTCTGCTAAGGAATTATGATATCCATGACGCTATGTGCCCCAGATAGTTGATCTTGAGAAACACATGAATTTTTCTAATTAACCAGCAAACGGTTCTAGTCCCAACCTCCCGATGCATTGATATAATGTGGCCATAAACGGAGTGATATCATAGATCTTATGCTAAGAACTCGAATGTTTTCTTTTCTTTCTCTACTGTCCATCCTTGTAGTGCGCATGAGGATTACTTTTAGTTTTCAACCTTATCTAATGTTAATTATGTCAAGGACATTCTCTACATGTCCAAATCGTGCACTGATAGGAACTTTCAGTTTGACTTGAAGTTTCCTCCATGTTACCTTCTGTTCTCAAAGCTTTGCATGTGTGTGCATCCTTGAATACCCTTATTTGCAAACCACTTCGGCAATAGGTTATCTGTCTAAACCTTGCTTTTGTACACCCCCATAGAAAAGTTTACAGATTTTGATGCAGATTAAACGTGGAGATTAGAAGATACTCTTCAATCAAAAAGAAAAATACAGTCTTTTGTATCCAATCTATTCAATACATTTGATCTACGGGGTAATATGGTGATAGCCTTTTTAAGTAACTTTAAGATTCGTGCAAACTTTTAACAGGGGTTGTGCCGAAACAAAACTCCATCTTTGTATCTCGTAACTATCCTGTGAACCATAAACTTACAATAACTAGATGATACCCCGCTTGTTGCCACACAATTGGATGTAATTTTCGCAATATTGTGTAGAATACTAATTCTGTCCTTGCGGCTTCTATTATGTGAGAGCATTCAGCACAAGCAAAAAATATTAACATGAAATGTTGTATATGTCACAATGAAATGCAATGTGATATCAAATCCACTTATAATGCACTAATGCATGTTTCATGATAGAGGATTGTTTTTTAGAAAAGTATGGTAAAGCATTCTCATGTGTGGATCGGATGCATGCTAGTGGATTAAGTTATAAATCTAACGGTTACAAGAATTTCGATGATTTGAAAGCACGCATGTTGACATATTTAAAAATAGTGGGCATCACTCTATTAGGCATATAATATGTATAAGGTCAGAAGAAAGACAATCAGATTTCCCCTATATATACTACTCTATAGTGTATGAATACACGAGTAGAAAACAGGGCTTTGGTCATGGCTCAATGTACACATTAGTCCCGGTTGCATCACGAACCGGGACTAATGTGAGCATTAGTCCCGGTTCGAGCGGCTAAGGCGTCGGGAAGGCATTAGTCCTGGTTCAAATGGGACCTTTAGTCCCGGTTCAAATGGGAACTTTAGTCCCGGTTTGAGACACGAACCGGGACTAAAGGGTGCGATGCCCTTTAGTCCCTGTTTGTGTCTCAAACCGAGAGTAAGGTTAGACCTTTAGTCTCGGTTTGAGACACGAACTGGGACTAAAGGGTGCGATGCCCTTTAGTCCTGGTTTGTATCTCAACCCGGGAATAAAGGTTCAAACTCTACCCCAAACCCACCCACCCACCCCCCACCCCCGTGTAGCCTTTTCAGTTTTGTAAAAAACAAAAGAAAATGAGAAAAACTTCAAAAATTAAAATCCTTCGAGATGTAGTTATGTTACTACATCTACTAGTTAGGAAAATTTAAAAACTTCAATTTGGACATGTTTTGCAAAAAAGTGTTATGAAAAAGTAAAACGGCCATATCTTTTGCATACGATGTCGAAAAAAATGCATAACATATCAAAAAAATCAGCACAAAAATCCACATCCGATTTTGACTGCCGTAGGCCTATTTGCAAATTTTTAGAATCCTCAAATTCTGAAAGGAAAAAAAGATATGCTCAAATTTCAATTTTTTTGACTTTTCATTAAATCTAGTTAAACTGTGGTCAAACTACTTATTCAAGAAATATTAGTGTTAATAAATAATTATCTTTAGTTTTTGACTTTTGGTCAAATTATGGTCAAATCTGGTCAAAATGTGGTCAAACTACGGTCAAACTACTTATTCAAGAAATATTAGTGTTACTAAATAATTATTGTTTTTTAGAATAATATTTTCAAACTCAAACGGTGCTTAATGATCAAGTTCAACTCCTAAGGGTTAATAGGATTGACAGCTTAGTATTGTCAGAAAAACAACAAGTGCAGACTTAGAAACTAGGGGGAATAGAACTCGAAAGTTAAGCGTGATCAGGCTGGAGTAGTGAGAGGATGGGTGACCTACCGGAAAGTTAGACAATTTGGAATGAGTGGTTCATAATTGAGCAGTGAGCAGTGAGCAGTGATGAGGGGTGATTAGAGATTAAATTGTCAAATAATTCAGAAATTTGAAAATAAGAAAAAAAATCAAAAAATTCAGAAAAACAAAATTTCAAAAAAAATCCTTTCCTCCCGGTTGGTGTTACCAACCGAGACTAAAGGTGGAGCTACAGACAGCAGCCACGTGGAGCTCCTTTAGTCCCGGTTCGTAAGCAAACCGGGACTAAAGGTTTGGGCTTTAGTCTCGACCCTTTAGTCCCGGTTCCAAAATCGGGACCAAAGGCCCACTGGAACCGGGACTAATGGCTCGTTTTCTACTACTGATAACTCTCAGTATTAACCGTTGAATTCTTTCAATCGGATGGCTCACATTGCTTCGCTGCAAGTCCAAAACGGCTTGGTGTCATATGTACCGTTGGAGCTCCTTTAGTCCCGGTTCGTAAGCAAACATGGACTAAAGGTTTGGGCTTTAGTCTCGACCCTTTAGTCCCGGTTCCAGAACCGGGACTAATGACCCGTTTTCTACTAGTGACAACTCTCAGTATTAACCGTTGGATTCTTTCAATCGGATGGCTCACATTGCTTCGCTGCAAGTCCAAAACGTCTTGGTGTCATATGTACCCAGTGGCAGAGGACGAATTTTTTTTGAGGTAGGGCGGAATATAAAGGAGGAAAAAAATAGGATGCAACATCAAATTCACAACAGGAAAATACCAGTCAGATCATTGTAATTATCAAGCTATTTTCATAACATTTTTTTTTACAAATTTAGAACTATAAAAACAAATTTATGCCATGCTCTGCCTTTGTTGTCCTCTTCCCCTTAATTCCCAACAGGAAAAATACCAGTCAGATCATTGTAATTATCAAGCTATTTTCATAACAATTTTTTTACAAATTTAGAACTATAAAAACAAATTTATGCCATGCTCTGCCTTTGTTATCCTCTTCCCCTTAATTCCCATTTTCTAGACTTCTACCACTCACCACCCTGCCCAGCCGAAACCGGATCCTCTAACATTCACAAGGAATGTTAGAGAAGCTACAGTACCCTAACTTTCCTTCTTTTTATTCATATATGATTAAGCCTAAAATGACTTAAATTAAGTTGTAAATTGATGATCTACTATGTACATTTATAGTAACTATATACAAACAAATTGATGGTGAAATAAAACTAATTTTGAATTATTTATATCTACAGTAAATATCAATAATAAACAACCTGCTAACAGTCCCTAACTTCCCTTCTTGAATTTACACTAGCTTAGCACTGTAGCACAGTGACTTTCCTTGTGAATGTTAGAGGATCCGGTTCCTGCCCAGCCGTCACACATCTGAATTGGATAGCAGCAATAAAATCATTCAGTACCAACAGCAGCAGCACAAATTACATTAATCAACACCTCTCTCTAGCTCTCTCATAAAAAGTAATAGCAAATCAGTAGAAATCCCCATCGAGGAGCGATCAGGGCACTGCTGGATTTTCTCTAATCACATCGATCGTTGACAGCGGGAGTTCACGGGCTGAGGGCCCAAATAACTCAGCCCACGTGTGATCGATGGCCAAGCCCTTTCCTATTTCTCCGGAGGCAACGAGGAAGCAGCCAATAAAACGATGATGCATACCTGTACAAATTGTAGCGCATAGAATCAAGGTAGGGCGGTCGCCTGACCTTGCCCTACAGGGCCCTCCGCCTGTGTATGTACCGTTGGATTTGAAAATTCGACGGCTAAAATGCCTGGGATTCGCATTGAGCCGTACACTTGCCAGGCTCCCGCATGCACACAGTAGATAGAAGTATGCGGCACGCCAGTACCTGTGGTAGGATTTTTTAATTGAAGTGAACCCAAAGTGAGCATGGGACCCATTTTCAATCAGGTGGAGGACTCATGTGTCTTGCTCTCTCCCTTGCTTCCAGTAATCTCCACAAGAATCTGTACAACAATACAAGCCATGGGAGAGACCGATAGAAAGAAAAAAAAGGTCCCTTGTGCTTCATCTAAAGTACAAAAGGAAAGACACAAGGCTATATTACTAAAGTCAACGTCTTTTTCCGCAAACAAGGAAAACGTTCTGCTGTGCCCACCTACCATTGTGTTTTTTACATGTGTATGTATCCACCATATGTATTTCATGCTGTGCGTAAAGAAATATGCCTATATATTTTTTAGATTGTTTTTTAGGTTGATTACCTCATACACCATGTGATACATATGTACATTTCATTATGTTCAAAACTATGCATGTCGCATGCATGTATTGTAAATAGCTGTTTTCTGCGCTAAAAAAGTTCCAAATAGATTGACCAATGAATGAGTGTCTAATATGTAAAATGACTTGAGCATAAATTTATAACCTCACTATATGCTTGATCATCACTTTCACATTTGCAGATAATTGTATAATTATATTTATATTCACCAGTGTAAAGCTTGTGTCACCCACGTGATATGAACATGACACGAGGGACCAATTTGACATGTAGTAGATTTCATATAAGAATAGAACACAGAATAAATAGCACCAACATAGCTATGATAATGAAGAAGAATTGTTTAGAAAAAATGATCGACAAGACAAAAATTTAACATCCCCTTACATACTAGAACTATTTTACTTCCTGGTTTACCTAAACAATCAGTGCCTAATCTGTTTACATAACGGTCACTCCTTTTGGGATGTTATCTGGACAATTTGACAAAAGCAAAATCTTGTGCCGGCCATGTCTCCTTGAGTTTATTTTCTATGTGCTCATGATAAAGTATTACGTGCAAAGCACGTACAATTGACTAGTATATATATGTATGTATGTATAGATGACCATGCCCGCGATGGTTTTCACTTTTAATTTCAAAAAAAATTCAGCACCAACCAAAATCTGTCAAATTAAGTGAATTTCAGCTATTTCAGTTTTGCGTTTTGGCCAAAACGCCGAAATATTCACTTGAATTTAATTAATATTTGAAGATTTTCAAAAATATTATAAAAAATATTTGAAGCCCTGTGTACTACTGAAATTGCTGAAATATTTTCGCCGAAAGGTAAATATTTCAGTGTCTACTGATTAAAATGACTGAAATTCGGTGAATTTCATCAAAATCTCACTGAAAGTGAAAATCATGCCGCCCAGCGAGAAAATACACTATATAGTTGGCAGAACTAGTAGGCCTCACTTTTTCAAAACAAGCAAAGTGAGTATTCTCGAATGTTTGTATTTCAGCAAACAAAGATTGCTAAGAAGGCGATCACAGTCCGCGGGATTAAGGCTAGACAGTACTATTCTTGGTAACCAAACATGTGCGCTCGAATAACCAAAAGAAACATCACAACCGTGTGCGTGTGGATGTCTATATATACCTCACGCACCTCGATCAACTCAACCTCTTTGTGGTCTAGGACCCCTCCTAGGCCTTTGAGGAACCTCTGTAGTGCATGCATCGTGAACAACTCGGCCAATCTTTCTCTCTTCTAAGTTCTTCACAGTTTAGACACTCACTAAACTTTATAGACACTGAAAGTTGATAAAACTCTCGTCATTGCTTGGTCGAAGTGCCTAGCAAATTTCGAGAGTAGAGCAGGACTGGGAGATACCGGAACGGTTTTTATGGCGAGCCCTCGCATGGAGCGGTTCAGGCGTATGAGTCGGATGCTTCATCTCACCTTGTGTCGTTTGCCTCGGCTCCAACATAGGTGATCAGGCGGTGCAGTGGTGCCCACCACCTCCACTCTAGAGCCCTACCTGATGGTCGTACAAGAAGGGTGATGGATTGAATGCGATGCCCATGAGCAAGGCATGTGGTGCGTCTGCCGGCAAGGAGGGGCTTACACTTGGGGAGGATGACAAACTTCATGAGCAAGTTTACTTGCACAATCGTTTCGCTCCTTGCTCGGGACACCGACCATATCGAAGACCTAGAACGAGGACCTCAGAGTTGTAGGAAAGCCTTGCAGAAAGGTGATATCACAAAAATAATGTACTGTGAAATTAGCAAGATGGATGTTCATATTCACAATTTTTTTAAGCGTGAATTCAAAGAAAATCATGAACTTGAAAAATGTTTGCACATTTGAAAAAGTTACCGGATTTAAAAAGCCACGAAAACAAAAAGCATTAGAAATCCAAACAGAAAACCAAAAGAAAAAAAATGATCAAAAGAGCTTTTCCAAAACCGACCGGAAGCTTCTAGAAGATTCACTAAACCGGTTGGGGCGGTCTCAAAAAACAAAACATGACCTAATACATTGACCGACGCTTTACGTACAAGGGCGTGCACCAGGTACTGATTGCCAAGTGACACGAGGAATACAATGATAAAAATGGTTTGGGATTTGGACGCATGGTTTAAGGGATAAAACATTTTGAAAAATAAATGTACGAAAGAAAAAGGGAAAACTCCCAGGCTGCAACCCTGGGGAGGTAACAGTGACCTTTCCAAGGGGTACCTATTAATTAGTAATTTCGGCAAAAAAGCCATGGCTAAACATAGGTGATATTTATGGCTTAGTGTGAGTCCTTAGATTCTCTCGCGTGAAGAACTTTTTCCCTTACATAGGAACTGGGCTGGCATGTCTATCTGTTATTTTTCGATCATGAGCGAGCGATTGCTTCGCTAGTTCGGTAACATTTTTTATTTTTTTCCTTTCATTATTTTGTTTCTTCTAGTGTTTTCTTTGATTTTATGTTTTTCTTTTTTTCATAGTTTTTCTCGTTTCTTTGTAGGTGTTTTATTTTTTTATTTATTTCTTTACTTTTCTTTGTCCTTGTTTCTTTCTTGGTTTCGTTTTTTCTTTTCTTTCTTTTCTTTTTTTTCATAGGCATTTTTGTGTAGTTTCCAGATTTTTCATCGGTTTTCTTTCTTTCTCGGTTTTACTATTTTTCATTTTTTAAGTGGTTTTACTTTCTTTTTACTTTTCTCTTTTCTTTTGATTTCCTTTATTTCTTTTTCAGTTTTTTTGGTTTTCTTGTTTCTCCTTTTTATATGGAAAAATGTTGATCATGTATATTAAAATGTTAAACATTATATAAAGTTTATATCATGTATTAAAAAATGTAGATCATACATTAACTAAAAGTAGACATTAAAAAACATATGTTCAAAAATTTAATTGTGTATAATGCTAAACATGACACGCGAGAGCCTCCGCTGAAAAACACGAATGCTTGAGGTTATAGATTGGACGGTAAGGAAGTTGATGAGACTCAATTAATTCTTATCCAGGTGAGAATTAGAAAATATGTTACAATAAATCATGTAGTAGGAGCACTAGTACATTAGACAAACCAATTAGCCGCCAAACTGCTAGTTTTTTTGACACACCAGGTAGCAGCTATGTGGACGGGCTCATTGAAGCCCTTAAGTTTAAAAGTTCGAAAAAAAGATATTTCCAAGTTTCAAAATTAATTCTGTGAAAACCTATACATATTTGTGACAGACCTGTAAATTTTCATTCAAAAATATTGTGTCTTGCAAGCTACACAAATAAAATCTCTGCCCAGCAAAATAAAAACTGGCCAACTTTCCTGTATGTATTTGTCTTTTTGGTGTACGCCATGTATGAAGTATATTGTTGTGAAAAATTTCTCGAAGGTGCCATACATGTATTTCTGTGTGTATAATGTCTTCTTGTATTTATTTTTTTGCACAGTGGAAATATGGTATCTAAAAACCGGGAACATTGGAGCCCGTCCTCGACACTTTTCGCTATGTGACTCCATCCTGTTACCCTTAGGCAGTCTGGCCGAATGTAGCAGTGTGCCTGATAATGAACACACCGACCAGAATCCATGCGAACGCTTGGATTCTTCTTCCTGACGCCTTCCGTTCTCAAGGCTTTATGCATCACTTATGTGTTGTTTTCATGCCTATCAACGCGGATTACGCTCCTTATTTAATTGACTAAGGCAAGAAGTGAGCATTGGCAAAGAAGTAGGAGGAACTGTGTGGTCGACTACTCTGTTCATATATAGCCGAGCATGCGCGCTTGATGGCCTCACATATACACCGAAGTTAATGCAAAACAGATGGCTGTGTCCTTGACATTGATATTTCCAAACTACTTCACATACGATTTTACTTTACGATTCTGCTATGAAGGCTAATCCAACAGCATCATGTCGTCCGTCCTTTCGCATGGATGGCGGCATCCGCAATGTCGTGCTACTGAAATCGTATGGGAAGTATCGAATGTGTAGCAGTGTTCTTGATATCACTTGAATAGGAGAGGAGATGCAAACATTAAGGCTAGGCAAGACTCGGGAGTACTGTCCCTAGTGACCAACCATACCCATACAAATAACTGAAATGCGGAAGTGTTTGTGCTCTTCAAACCGCACACTTCCATTTTTGTTTCCTAGCTACACAATAGCGCGGGCCGTTAATTCGGGAGTTCAAGAATCGTTTACCATGAGTTTTGAGTAGCATCAAAAGCACACTAGGAATGAAAGGCACCGGAATGCAGGTCGAGTCGTCGAGTGCTTTACATGGGCCACGAAATCCATCTGACCTCGTGCGGCTCCAAGGCAGAAGCAACACAAGCTACAAGCGTTGGAGAATACCTGGGACAGCAGGTAGGTGGGTCTTGGGCCCGCTTGCTCAATTGAACCATACATCATAGACACGAGTGCCTTCTCGATGCTCGATAGGGGCGCAGCCAGGTAACACCGGCCATGGCCTGGGGTGTAACTACAGGTTCCTCGTTAATTATAGCTATTGTAGCTAATGTTTATCACTGTTTATCATTGTAGCTATTGAATGGCCTTGGGAGGTGACTTGGTCCTACCTACGCAACTCAAACATGCTGACATCGCATGCTACAATGTCATTTTCTCCCTGCTTCGTTAATTTGTGTGGGATCCGTTGCAGCAGTTTCGACAGTGGGATCTGCACACTTTGTTTCACTTCGTGGTAGAAATTTTGTTTATCTTGTTTCCTTTCTTGCCAGAATGTTGCAACACTAAGATTCTGATTCGCACTCCTCATCCTCATGTCCTCACTGAAGATCTCAACGCGAGAAAAATGTGATGAAAACGGTTCGTGATTTTGCTGCAAGGTTCAAGAGATAAATCACTTTGAAAAATATCATATTCATGAAAAAAAAGCCCATCCTCCTGTGCGGGGTGAGAAAACCAACCAAAACTATCTAGTTTGAGGTGTGAACGACCTTTACAAGGGTATCCTTTAACTAGTGATTTCGAGAAATATATGTTCTCCCTTAGGGCAATACAATGTATTGCTCATTAGCGAGCAATGCCACATCTCATCACTTGCCTTTCCACTTAACTGACATGACCGTGCAAGCGTGAGCGCTCCTAGGTGGGCTAATGATATGGACCATTTAGTCACGAGTGAGACTCGCTACCTTCATTCGGGGAACTATAGCACACTAGTTTTTTTTCTAGTTTTTTTCACTTTGTTTCTTAAAAATACCATGAATTCAAAAAATGTGTTCATAATTTTGAAAAAAATCTCATGAATTTAAAAAATGTTCATGTATTTCAAACAATGCTCGTGAATAAAAAATAACAAATTGAAAAATCGTTCAAGAAATGTTTACCAATTTGGAAATTGTATGTGGATATAAAACATGTTCGCAAATTAAAAAGAAAATTCATAATTGATAGTAAATATTAGAAAGAATCGTGAATTAAAAAATACCAAATTTCTAAAAATCTCGTGAATACAAAAAATTACTCATGAGTTTAAACTTTTAATATATTCCAAAAAATCTCTCCCTAATAATATAGCACGGAATGGGTCTCCGGGTTCACCGTCGTGGCAATTTTATAAAAAAGCCCCTGCAATTTTTTTATTCAACCCGCAGTTCTAATAATAAGTCGACCCGAACCGCTACAGGCGAGATAAGACAAACAAAAGAACGCAGCCGCCCGCACGACCCTTCCTGTCAATCCCATCTCCACTCCAGCGCGCCGCCTCCTCTGTCCCCACCCCGCCGGCGCGCCGCCAGCCCGCCTCCCGTCGCCGCACGCCGCTGCCCCTCCCTCGCCGCACGCTGCCGGAGTGCCTACCCCTGCCCCAAGTTACCCCAGCAACAGCCGCCACCGCCAGCAGCAGCAGCAGCAGCAGGCGCAGCCGGAGATCCCATCGTGGGGCCGGCGCTGGTCGAGGAAGGCCCGAGTGGACCCATCGAACTATGTTTCGGCCGGCTGTACCAGGTTGGCTTCTTCTCCAAGCGGTGAATAGGTGGACGAGGATGCGAGCTGAGCCGTGGAACTCGACCATGGGCAGTCCCCAACAGCGTCGTCCTCACAAAGCGGACTGCAGTAACCCGCCGTAGGGTCGAGGGAGCCAAGCCTTGGAACACGACAATGGACATGCCTGGACAGCGTTGTCCTCTCCTCACCGCCGAGCCCGCACGCGTGCGACCACTAGACGGCCTCCAGCAGCCCACCGAGGGTCGATTTCCCATCGCTCCAAGCCTCTTGGCATGGTCACCCCGCTCGCCGTTGCCTGCACCTCCACAGCTCCACTACGTCGCGTCGTCGGCCTCCACTGCTCGGCGCCCTCCAATGGATAGCAATAGCATTGCTCCAGCTCTTCTCCTCTTTTCCTCCGTCCTGCCAGTTCCATCCGCACAACACTAGGGGACGTGAGATCCCAGTGTGAGTATTGATTGATTTAATCTTTGTGTGTAAACTTTCAAGCAAGCATCTCCCAATCCCCGTCTAATATTCTAAACTTGAGCAGATTTGGACAGACGATCTTGACATTGGGTAACGGCAACCTGGACGGAGCTCTATCCTCTATCGAGGCTAATTTTCTCTGATCTATGCCATGTCCATCTCTTTTTCTGCAACATCGTGGTGGAGAGAGCGGGTGCAGTCCGGGGAACAAGAGAGGTCGCCGTTGTGGCCTTGTGGGGAGGAAAGGATGCACTGGGAAGGAAAGGATGCAGCCAAGGCGAGCAACCGCCCTGGTGCGCGTTGTGGGGCCGATGAAGGCGGCTGCTATTGTTGTCGGTGCTGCGCTTCTATCGGATGGAGCAGCAAGTTCTTGCAGATGCGCTACTGAGGGATATACATAGAGAGAGAGAGGCGGATAGCTGTGAGAAGAGAGAGATGAGATAAGATTTGTTTATCCTATCTGCTGATGTTGCTGATGCAGTTCGTTTCTGCTGTGCAGATGAGAGATGTGGAGAGAGAGATCGTGTTGTGTACTGCTTGCCCATGTAATATTTATTTATGATCGATTTGTTTCGTTTTTTTACGACAAGCACAATGATGATACGATACATGGATTTATTGAGTGACAAATACAATCACACTGATGTACATTTTGAAGCGGCCGAGATACGCCAAAGTTAATGTTAATCTTAATTCATATTAGCCTTTCTGATTGCATGCTCTATGTCGTGTTAGAGTATTTTAATGGATCGCAGGATGCAATGGTGTTGATAGTGGCTAGGAGATATTTGCACACAAGTCATGTTGTGAGATGATGCATTGGCTCGAGTCCTTCCCGGCAAAGATCCTCAACTCAAGTAATCCCTGCCTTCGTTATTTGTAAACATGTTTATTTAGTTATATTTCTAGAACACACACTTAATCTTAAATGTATCTTTCGTTTACTACATCGTAAACTATGTCTAGGTAACTAACTGAATCATGACAGTTGTTGTTTACTCCGCACTGAAGCATCGGCTTTCTGCTATAAATATACATGTACAAACTCCTTAATCTCCCCGTGAAGTTGAGATATGCTCCAAAGTTAATGTTAATTCATATCAGCCTTTTGATTGCATGCTCTATGTCGTATTAGATGACTTTAATGGACCGCGGAGATGTGGTGGCGTTGATAGTGGTCTAGGAGATATTTGCACCCAAGTCATGCCATGAGATGATTCATTGTCTAGACTCCTTGCTCCCGGCGAAGATCCTCATCTCAAGTAATCCCCACCTTCATTATTTTTAAACATGTTTTATTTAGTTGTATTTCTGGAACACTCACTTAATCCTAAATATCTTGGAACATACACTTAATCATAAATATGTCTTTTCTTTTACTACATGCTAAACTATGTCTAGGTAACCAACTGATTCATAACAATTGTAGCTTACTCCATACTGAAGCACAAATATATTTTTATGAATATACATATAGAAACTCCACAATATCCCACTACTAGGGAAAACCTTATACACAGAATGTTACCAGTAGCGCTTGTTAAATGAGGCGCTACTGCTACTTAGCAGTAGCGCGTTTGGCGAAACTGCGCTACAGATTAGCAACTTAGCGATAGCGCTGCCCGAGCGTAAAGCGCTACTACTATAATTGCCACACCGTTCGGCGTGCTAGGTATATTAGTAGCGCCCTTCACGAACAGCGCTACTACTACGGATTTTAGCAGCAACGCTTTTCCTTCCCACGCTTCTGATTAAAGCTATTTTCACCTAACCCCTGCGGCCTGATTCCCTCTCTCTGCTTCCTCCCCAATTCCCGACCCGCCTCGCCACGTCTCCCCGACCCGCCCCTCGCCGTCTCCCCGACCCGCCTCGCCGCCTCTCCCGACCCGCCTCACCGCCGTCTCCCCGACCCGCCTCGCTTGGCGCCTCGGTGCCGCCGTCTCCCCGACCCCATCTCTCTCCCGCCCTCTGTAAGCACTCTTCCTTCCGATCCTCTCTCCCTTCCGATCCTCTTCTGCTTAGTATGAACCCTAGCTATTTAGTGCTAGTTAGTATGAACCCTAGGCTATTTTTAGTGCTAGTTAGTTAATTACTTAGATGGTAATTAGGGCAGTAGTTCCTAGGTACTAATTAGTTAGTAAGAATTAGGTACTAGAATATTTTTATTTATAGTAAGTTTATTTTTAGTAAGAACTAGTTGAATTAATAGAACTAGTTAGTAAGAACTTGTTTCTATTTTTTAGTTAAAGCAATTTTTCCCGCCTCGACGTGGACGATGCCTATCCCGCATCCTCGTCATCGAGTCGGCGGAGGACGACACCTGCTTGACCAGATCGGCCATGTCCGGACTCGGCTCCGCCGGGGTGGTACTGGAGGCGCTACTCACCGGGCGCGAGGTTGGTGAGGAGCCAGCTGTCGTTGACCGAACCTTCTTTGGTGGCGGTTGCGTGGGCGGTGGCGATCCGAGGCTCGAGGACTACGCGGAGGTGGTGCGTCACCGTGTCGATGAGGAGGACGCGCACGTCCGTCGCTACTTGTTTGCGTTGGAGCACAGGCCGGTCTCCAATACCGGCAGGTTCTCCGGGATCTCACCGAGCTATGATCCCGTGATGGTGCCTTCTCTGTGGTGTCCACCGCCCGCGCCGATACCGTCGTGTGCTAAAGTTTTAGTTGTATTAGTGATGTTATATGTATGACACTATTTGTGATGTATTCGTGATAATATTCGACGATGTACTGACGCATGAGATGATCTACTTTTGCTTATTGAATGCATGCTAATTTGAGTCCTATAAGATATTTTGAAATGTATATCTTGTGTTGCTCAATATCCAAGTGGCCAGTCATGTTTGCAGGTTATACCTTCGAGTGGCCTATGTTTTGCCGGAGTGTTGATTCATTTCCGTTCCGGCAAATTTCAGGCGCTCGATATGTCCTATTTTAGCAAAGGTCATGCCGGATTTTTCCGTGAATTTTGGCATGACTTGTGCTAGAATATGTAGGAAATATCGAGTGCCCCGGATTTGTGTGTTGAGTATCTTGGTAGTTGTCTTCGATCGATTTTCAATTAATGTTTTAACTATGAACATAGGAAATGTCTGACGACGAGAAGGATTTCGGTATTTGCAAATACTGCGAAGACGAGCGCGGCCTGTGCGACGGAATCTTCCTAGATGATGATAGGCGCTTCAGCATCAAGCTGGACGAGAACTTCGAAGTGGATACAGTAAGTCACAACGACAAGTCTTTTTTCGTAATTAAGCATGACATCTGCTTCATTTGCTTCAACTTATTTTTTTTACTATTCTACTAGTGTATCCCCTGCCATGCAAGAGTTTTTGTATTGGATAAGATAGGTTTCAGTCATAGTATGGAGGAAAAGAAAGTTTACTTGAAGACCGAGCATGGTTATATTTTCCATGCGAAGTTATACAATTCAGACGACTACACCTATTTTGGATGCAAAACATGGCGAGCACTATGCAAGACTTATGCATTTGAGCCTGATATGGTTATCACCTTTGATATTCGTCCGGAAGATGATATTGAAGGTAATACCGACATCTGGGTCAATGTGCAAATGCCTCCAGTTATACCATTATGTAAGTTTCTCAACCATATTTATGTCTTTGATATTGTTTATTCAAAAATAGTTGACAACTAATTTGTATTGTCAGCTTATTTCCGTGCAAGCAAACATGTCTAGCGCTTGGTAGACAGGACCGTATACTGTCCTCGGGGTGAACTCAACTGCGAGGAGCTCAGTCATTATGTTTCATGGCTTGAGGATCTTGATACTGTCAAGACAAATTTTCTTCCTGCATTTAGAAATCTTAGTACTGAAAATGTGCGACCAATAGTGTTCGTAATGAACTACGGTCACATCCATTTAGGAAGGATGGTAAGATTTTTACTTTTTATCCTCATTGCATCTTTTTCATACATTATTTTTGAAGCTAAACTTTATTGCTAAGTATGTTACCATACGATGTTCTTCAACAGGGACTCCCGATGAATGTTGTGCCTTATGGGATCGAGACTAAAGGTATCATGAGTATTATCAACTTACGGACAAGATATCCTACAGCTTACTTTAGTGCATTCAAGATTAGCGACGGATGCTTAATAGTGCAAGACTGGACCAAATATGTGTGGGGGAGCGCAGAGAAGTACTAGGGAGCAGCAACCAGAGGCGTCTTCCACGATTAGGAGACAGGTTCATCTGCATGCTCCAACTTGATCAAGGAGGAGAGCTACACATGTTTTATGTTCTTTTACCTAAGAGAGAGCAGCAGGAGTGAGTAGCAGGAGTGAGTAGCTGGCTAGAAATGAGTTTCAGGATGATGATGTGCTACACTATTACTATGATGATAAAATAGCTAGTGTTGGTGGTAATGACTATGATGATTATTATTAGCTAGTGTTAGTGGTGGTTAAATAAATACTGTTGGTGGTAATGACCATGATGATGATTAAATATCTTGTGCTAGCGGATTAGATTCAAGTGGAGGCAACATGTGGTGCACATCGAAAGTACTACTAATCCAAACTAGATCAAGTTTGGATTAGTAGTATACTTTTGACATGCACCACATATTGCCTCCACTCGAACCTAATCCACCTTCATTTAATACACTGTTATGGACATAATGATGTAAACCTCATAACAGCTGGTATTGTACCAATATTTGTATGATGGCGCATAAATACACTAAAAATAAAAAAATAAGAAAAATACTAGTAGCGATGGAAAGAAAACACGCTGCAAGTAGATACCTTAGCAGTAGCGTGGTACTGAACAAGCGCTGCAGCTATTTGTACTAGCAGTAGCGCGTAATGGCGCGCGTTACTGCTAAGCAATAGCTGTAGCGCCTTATTAGTAGCGCGGCTTCCCGCGCTACTAGAGTGAGCACAAAACACGCGCTACTGCTAGGGTTTTCCCTAGTAGTGTCCCTGTGATCTTAAATAAGACAAGCACATAAGCAAAACTTGCTTCTATTGGAGAAGCAAGCGCAAGACAATATTTGTTGTAATGCGGTCATATACGACGTATGCTTGTACTTGTGAATTATAATGATATTTTGATCAGTCTCTTCGGTGTCTCAATATATAAGTTGTTCTGTGGCAAAACATGTCCACATACTCTTGATAAAGACTACTCCTTCCGGCTCATGTTATAAGAAGTTTTTGCATAGCTTGCAAAACGTCTTATATTGTTGGACGGAGGGAGTAATTTTTTTCTCCCATTGCAACGCACGAGCATATGTGCTAGTCTCTCCCTAATAATAAAGCACGGATTGGGTCTCCGGATTCACCGTCGCAGCGTATTTGCAAAAACATCCTTATGTTTTTGATATTGAACCCGCAATCCATGATTAATCTGGGAAGAAAAAACGGTTCGCTGGAAAAAATACATGTACGCTTCGACCTCCTCTCCTCGACCCTGCCTTGTGCCCAGGCCGAGCCAAATCCAGTAGCCGCCGCCACACCACTTGCCGACATGGCCGACCTCAACCTGCCGCTGCCGTGGTCGCACCTCTGCCCGCTCACCGCCCTCTGCGGCGCTTGAGTGCAGCCGATCAGGTCACGCGGGCGGCTCGAGGGGCTGAGGACGACGTGTCCGCTCGGTGTAGAACGGCGGCGGGATCCAGCGGGCGCAGGAGAAGGAGGGATCCGCGCGGCGACGTGAAGTCCTTGCAGGTGGGCGGGCCTGCATGGCTGCCAGGAGAGCTCCAAGGTCAGCGGGCTTCGATTTTTCTGGTAGACAAGAGACAGAGGAGGATCCAGGAGGAGAGGTAGTAGAAGAAGGACGGGGAAGAAGGAAGGGTGCGGCAGGGGTGCAGCAGTGCGAGGGCACTGGTCTCGCGCCTCTCCTCGGGAGGATCGGGAGGGAGCGAGTGAAACTCAAATCCACTTCAGAGCAAGGTACTGTTGTAGAACTACGAAGAAGCAAGCTGACCAGATGCACACATATTAGCCGACAACGACGATGAAGCAAGCCAACCAGAGATGTGCACGAAACTACCATACATCATGCCTGATTGAATCCTCGGGTACGTGTTCCATTGGCTAATGGCCCATGATAGCTAGCTAGCAACCATGTAAATTCCCCACGCTTGATTGATTCCTTTCGGACTTTATTAATTCTATACGTTCTTCCCATGATTATCTACGCAATACTAACGGTTGATGTTTCTTTCACGCATACATGGTTTTGCTAGGAGTTTTTCCACTGGTGAGGTTTGAACTCTGAATAACTTAAGGATAAATCTTATAGCAGATCAAAATCATGATCGACGCAAAATAAATAAATCAGAATCATAGCTGTGCTGATTCCATAGGAGCCTCATGATGGTTTGTGTTCTTTTATTCAAATGAAAAAACCAAGATTATTATTGTAACTGTTACCGTTGTACTAGCAGGATTATCCTAGAAGTTGTGCCAATTTTTCATCAATTGATAACACGGTAAGATAGTGAAATTATTATTGTAACTGTTACAGTTGTACTAGCAGGATTATCCTAGAAGTTGTGCCAATTTTTCATCAATTGATAACACAGTAGGATAGTGAAATTATTATTGCAACTGTTACAGTTGTACTAGCAGGATTATCCTAGAAGTTGTGCCAATTTTTCATCAATTGATAATACAGTAAGATATTGAATCATATTTGTAAACTTTTAGATAATTCTCACTTTCTATGCTAAGCTCGAATTTGAAGATACAAGTTAAGGTGTGTCTTGAGACAGTATGACTAAAAAACGAACCTTCAATTTCTGCAATCAGAAGAAAAGTGAGTCATTTTTCAATCAAAAACATAATACTTCTCAGCATAAGCATGATAAAGTGCAGCAACCGACTTGGCTTATTGTTTTGGAAACTGCAACCGGTGCTCTCCTGCTTGGTTCATGCGCCTTTGAAGGTCATTAGACTAGCCAGCATGAGCTCTTTTACCAAAAAAAAGGTAGTTCATTTGTCTAAAATTGCGACTCAGAAACACCTTTTAACTCAAATAATAAAGAAATAAAATAGGATGAACATTGTAGGTTATTGATCTGGCAAGGTTGAATCATGAGAACATAGCAAAGTTTCTTGGCGATTGCAGAGAGAGTGACCCATTCTCGAGGATGTTAGTCTTTGAGTACGCATCAAATGGACCCTGTACAAGCGCCTAACTGTAAGTCTATCTCTTCAGTTTCATTACGACAGACTAAATATTTGCATTTTCTGCGTGTCGTAGATTTGACCTCATTTGTTTTCTTCCTTTAGATGGAGAAGCGACCCAATTTTCTTGGCTCAAACGAATGAAAATAGCCATCGGCATCGCCCATGGTTTAAGGTATCTGCACACCGAGTCGGAGCCTCCTTTCGCTATATCATCCTTCTTCTAGTAAAAGAGCCCGTGCATTGCAACGGGAGAAAAAAGATAACACACACTCTTAACCCAGCAACCATCACTCAATAGGTCCATCTCCTTTATATTTTCGGCATCACTCTGCACTTTATAACTAAAAGAAAGATTGTGGTCTTAATAAATTCTACATGAAGGATTTGAGGTAAAAAGGTAGGATAATTAAAAAGAAGGATATGGAGGCTTTAATGTGTTGGGCCTACTAAATTAGAAAAGGAAGGATTTGATTCCCAACTAAAACGGTGAGGACATCATGGTAATTAATGAAATGATTATAATTAAATGCCATTAAAAAGGGATTTTACTTAAATGGAATCAATGTGAGATTATGCCCGGTAAAGAAAATATGAACACGGTTAAACAACAACGAATTTTTTTATGTTCATTTTGTAGAAGGATGCTACGTTGCAGCATGTTCTTCATAATGAATCCGATATTATGGTATGCTTGCACAAAACATCGATTTTTCCCGTTGCAACGCATGGGTATATGTGCTAGTAATAATAAAGCACGGATTGACTTTGTCGGGTTCACCGTCACAATACGCTTTCTTCCTCTGAATTTACGCTTTCAGTTTGAATTTAAAACATATAAGCGAGGTGGTACTAATGGAAAGTTATTTTCAACCCGTACGTTTCTCGTAGGTTAATTTTCTATCTCCATCACACGTTATTTTGACTGGGTCTTCAGCGCACGTTATTTCTAATTGGGCCCGGAGATGCACGGCGACCGAAAAACGATTCGTATGGGCCTTCATAGTGGAGGCGAAGGAAAAAACACGAGCACGCGCTCTCATCGATGCGTGTGCGCCGCCGCCACGCTCGGCTGGTCTTCCTCTCCGGCTTGCCGCCGCCCCAA
Organism: Aegilops speltoides; assembly: GCA_021437245.1. NCBI lineage: Eukaryota > Viridiplantae > Streptophyta > Magnoliopsida > Poales > Poaceae > Aegilops > Aegilops speltoides. Next base: position 456,309,397 of record CM038145.1, on the reverse strand, counting down.
TATTCTTCGGCGCCATCCCCAGCCTGCTCGACCTCCAACCTCCAACCTCATGCTACCGTCCGTCTTCGCTTTGGATTGAAATCGGAGTTCGTGTTCGTGCAGGGCAACTTCTCCATGGAGTGCACGCATGAGGGGTGCGGCCTTGGCGAAGTACTCGCCCTCGACGACCACGTCGAGATGGAAGCGGAGAACGGAGGCGTAGCCCTCAGCCTGTTTGGCCAGCGGGAAGTGGAGGCTCCAGCGGGTCCACTCCCATGCGGAGGCAGAAGGAGGCGCGGGACCGTGGCAGAATAGCTGGTAGAGCCGCAACGGATGGTGGACAGTGCACAAAATCTGAAATATATTCTATGTTTGTTTGAACAAATGTCTGGTCTGAAAATTAATTTTCATAAAGTGAACTTTTTCTATTTGGTGCGGCGATTGATAAGAGAGATGAGTATGCAAGAATATTTACCTGCCCTGTGGGTGCTTTACCCATGAAATACTTAGGGCTGCCGGTTGATAAGAACAGAATCAGAAATAAACATTGGAAGCCCCCTGAAACTAAGATGGAGAAAAAATGTGAAACTTGGCAGGGAAGACTGTTAGCTAGTGCAGGGAGAATTACCTTGATTCAATCTGCCCTGACAGGCATACCTTACTTCATGATGTCCTTTTATGGACTCCCAGTGGGGACGGAGAAACGAATGGATTTCTTTAGAGCTAGACTATTATGGCAAGAAGACGATCAAAAGAGGAAATACCATTTGGTAAAGTGGTCAGGTTTGCAGGCCAAAAGACATGGGGGGCCTGGGGATTCAAAATTTAGCCTATATGAATAAAGCTTTGTTATGTAAGTGGTGGTGGAAATTGTATACGACCGAGGGGTTGTGGCAAAATATAGTTTTAGAAAAATATGCTAAAAACAAAAGTGTGGGCAATGTTTTGGCCAAACAGGGTGATTCGCAGTTCTGGAAGGGGATATTGAAACACAGAGATCATTTTATCTCGCTGTGTAAGTTCAAGATTGGAAACGGCAAAAGAGCTCGTTTCTGGGAAGATTGGTGGATCGGTAGTGCCCCTCTAAAAAAGAACTTTCCTAGATTATATGATCTATGCTTTGATAAAAGGAAGAAAGTTAAAGAAGTCTTTGAGAATGGATTAGACAATGTCCAGTTTAGGAGAACTTTGCTGGGAGATGCAAAGAAGCCTGTACCGAGGTAACTTTGAATGAGGAGATGGATGAGATTAAATGGACCCTTGATAAGAAAGGGGTTTATATAGTAAAGTCTTTTTATAGGCATCTGATTAAAAACGGGGTCAAATATCCACACCTATATATGTGGAAGATTAAAATGCCACCCAAAATCAAGGTGTTCATGTGGTTGGCCCTTAGGGGGAGTATTCTCACAAAAGATAACTTGATTCGTAGGGGGTGGAAGGGAGATGATAAATGCCCCTTTTGCGGAAGAAAAGAGGATATAAATCATATTTTTTTAAACTGTTCGGTTGCTAGACTATTATGGAACATATTAAAATGTGCCTATAATCTCAAGGACATTCCAGACACACTGGATGGTGTCATGAAAACCTGGGTTAATACCTTTGGCAAAGATGAAAAAAATCGATAGGAGTTTCAGCAATTTGCTGGACTATTTGGAAACTTAGAAATAGTGTTATTTTTGATGGCAATAGGGTGAATGATCCCTGTGTCCCTGTGTCCTTGTTTATTAAAAATCTAAATGATTGGAATATTTTGCAGACAAATCCCGTAAGAAGTAGGCTGATGGAGGCTGGAGTGAAGTTAGTAAGTGAGGTGGCGGAAGAAATATTCAAGGCGTCATATGGGTGGCGCCTGAAGACTGGGAGGATCGAAGGATAGATGCCCTCTTTGCTGCGACGGATATGGCTTCTACCTTCTCATGCTGGCTTCGCCTCCACTTCTGCTGATGTTTTGGACTAAGTGGATGTCCCTGTAATATTGAACTTACTATTATTCTGGTTATCTTCTTTGTAGTCTCTGTTCTTATAACAGAGAGGGTCGTCGCTCTGGGGCTAGATCCTTGTTTCTAGACCTTGGAACACTCTTTCAAGGTTCCTTTCTTGTTGTTATTTGGGGGTTCGGGGGAGGGGAAGGGATGGCTTCTCCTCCTTCCCCAATCTGACAGTGGAATGGATTAGCTGGAATAGGGTGGAATCTCTAGCTGGGGTGTGTTGCGTTTCTTTTCCTTTATTCTGTAACAAGACTTGATGATTTCTGTTAATGGAAATCGGAGAGGGAGCTCTCTTTTATAAAAAAAAAGCGGATTGTGGCTGCGCGAGACAAGGAGCGGCCGGCGCACGTGACGTCGGGCATGGGATGGATGGGGGATGGCGTCCGCGTGTTCGTGGGCGTGCTCGGCGTTTTCACCACCGTGTCGCTGCTGGTGTCTATCATGGCGGCCGTGTCGCTGCAATACAAGGCTGCGCTCCGTGCCAATGGCCCGCCATGGCTGAGTGCGGATGCGGACAACTCGAACATGATGTCCATGGAGATGTGACGATTAGCAATAGGACCAGCGAGAGGTTGCCGTGGAGAAGCTGTAGTTGTCTTCAATGTGTCCGACGTATCCGATTATCGGGGATGTGGTCACCATATAGGTGTCTTGAAGATTGGCGTTGATAAAATGCGCAATGCCTTCCTGAATCAAGCCGCTGCTTGATCTTCTTATCCACGTCCCCATTTGAGAGTAACAAGTAACAACGAGTCCACAACTCATTCAATTTTTCTGAATCAAGTAACAAATAACATTCGAGAAGCTCTGTACAAAAAGGCAAAATTACGAAATCTGTTGAAACAGTGCAAATGAAATGAGTATGTACTAAATATTTTTTTCTGCTTTACAATTATCAGCGATCTTCCTCGCTTCTGCATAAAGGTAAAATTTAGTGCATTTGGTAGATTACAACTGGCTTTTGTTTATTTGGGATCAGCAGCTAAATTGCGTACATACTAAAAGAATAAGATACCTCATTTTAACGTCGGATACTCTTGAACTTTATTAATCCTGACTACGATACATATAAATTCACTCGGTACAAAGATAATAGTCTTGAAAATTTCTAGCACGTTGTTGCCTGGGTTGATGACAAGCTGAACAATTCTGTTGCCATTGCTTGCAACCGTGCCATTGGCCATTCCCCGGGTCGTCCTTCTCAACTGCAATCTCTGCTTGCCCAAGTTAAGTCCCTCCTCCTTACCAACGACCCACCTCGATGGCGGTCTCCCATAAAAGCACTAAACCTTACTGCGAACCTGGCTTTGTATCCCATTGTTTTCTGATTTTCTCCCGGTGCAACGCACGGGCAGTTTTCCTAGTAAAAAATAAAAAATGTTCATGAATTCACAAAAAATCATAAATTTGATTTTTTTTACAAATTTTAGAAAATATTCACAAATTTGAAAAGTATTTGCAAATTCAAGAGAAGTTCATGAATTGTAAGAAATGACAAATTTGGAAAAATGTTTGTGAACAAATTTTAATTTTTTTTTGCAAATTTTAGCGGACGAAAAAAATTGGATTTAAAAGATGGTCATGTATTTTTGAAATATATTAGCAAACGAATTTTAATAAATATTCATGGATTTCAAAAATGTTCCTCAATTCAGAAAATGATCACTAGTTTTGACAAATGTCCTCGAATTCATAAAATGTTCATCATTTTTAGAAAAGTTCAAGAATTCAAAAACATATGTGAATTTGAAAAATGTTCACAAGTTGGAATAGAAAAAAAGAAGAAACATAAATAAGAAATGAAAACTGAAAAAAGAAGTGGAGAAAAAGGAACCTTCCCAAAAATCTGGCAGAAGGTTCGGGAAGCTTCCTAAAATCAGTCGAAGCAACCCTTTCTCATGGGGCTTGGTAGCCTGGAATGGGACGACCCACTTATGAACACTAGTGGGTGATTGTTCTAATATGTATCATAAGCGATACATATCATTTGTGGTTTCCCTCATCCTTATCTCGTACACCTCTCTATCGCGCAGCTTCGTCTCCCTCGACCTCCTCCTCCTTCTCCTTGCCATATTCGTATGGTGAAGAGAAGCACTGAACTTGAGGCAGAATGTCGTGGAGCTTGCTGGATGTCAAGGAATGATGACAACGTGGTCATGTGAGGAAAGAGGAAGAATGGCTGATGCAGGGAGGAGCGAGGAGGTGAAGGGGTCATCATGGCTGGTCATGCAAGCCACCATGAGGCATGGCGTGACCGAATCTCTTCTCTCATGGCCACCGTCTAGGTTCATCGCAACTTCGCGAGAAGATGCTCTCCTGTCATCCCACTCTTCATATTTCTGACTTTCCTTGCAGATGCAACATGCTAAATCTTTAGGATGCAAGCAACATGGCTGATGAACTCGGTGGAGGTGGAGTGGAACTTTGCATGAGGGCGAACAACTTGGATGTGGGGTGCAACAATGTTCACATCATGCTAGGTGTTGCGAGTTTCACCTGTTGGTGCATCTTGGTAGGCAATTCCTCTCTAATGTTCTTTTTTCATTTTAAAACAAAATGTGATTTTTATTAACTAGAAATAGAGCATTAAGGAGATACAAACACAAACAGAACACACCCGACTTCTGCATAGCTATGATGCACACAACCAACATCAATGCGCGCGCGCGCACACACACACACACAAAGTCACACTGCCAACAACTGAAGTCATACAAGACCGAAGCTATGTCATGGTGGAGTAAAAAGAAAAGAACTCCGAAGCGATCAAAATGAAGGTCAAACAAAATACAAAAGCGACCTCTTGACATCACAAGTACAACGAGCAGGGTTCTTCGAAAGCAATGCCTTCAGAGAGGGAGCAACACTCAAGCATCGTTGTCACCACATCCAACCATCAGAGGCCGGATCATGGGTTTACACCTAGAAGAATGAGTCCGAGAAAATATCAGAATGCATTCAATAAGGTGATGACACAAGAAACTTCACCGTTCCTAGGTATAAACAAATACGGCCATACCTTGAGTTTTCACCCCAGAGCTCGAGTCCGGTACTTGAAAATCACCATATCAAACTCATCATGTGTTTTTTCCACCACTTTCCATTATTCCAACGGCTACTTGCATAGCATGGCCTCTTTACATGAGATGCCACGCAAGTGAAGACCATGCTTGCACAATTAGTCTAGACTCTTCGTCAGTATAGTTTCTATACACTACTAGGGAAAAGGCTATACACAGAATCTTAGCAGCAGCGCGGTTCAAAATGGGGCGCTGCTGCTAACTAGTTGTAGCGCGTGTTATGTAAACTCGCTGCTGATAAGGATTTAGCAGTAGCGCGCTCGGCCAGAAACGTGCTGCTACAAATATCGACCGGCGGTGTTCACCTAACTCTAAGTAGCGATGGCGCGTCGCAAGAACAGTGCTCTTGCTAAGTATGTAGTAGTAGCGCTTTTTCGAGATCGCTGCTGGTAAGTTTCAAATTGCCACAATTTTTGTCCCGATTAGCGATAGCGCCAGATCATAAAAGCAGCGCTGCTGCTAAATCCTTAGCAGCAGCGCATTTTGGTCCCGCCACTCGCTAACCCGCACCAACCCAACACCTTTCCCCACCAGTCCCTCCCTCCCCTCCTCTTTTCCCTTCCCCTACCTCCCCTCCTCTCTTCCCTTCCCCTACCTCCACCACATGCTCCCACTCTCACTCTTCTTCTTCTCCTCAATACTTCTCCCCCATTACTCCCTCTCTTCTATCCACCTTTCTCTCTCTTCATTACTCCTACATAACTACACCACCTCCATTAATGCATCTCCTTTATCTTTTCCTTCCCCTCCACTAGTTGAAGTTATCTCCTCCCAAATTAGGTAGCTAGGTAGATGTAGGATTTAGTTAAGTGACCTATTTGCCCCTAACTAGATCTATCTTTGTCAAGAAGAGCTTTGTGCACTTTTGATCTCCCTACAACATCATCTCCACCGCGTGCTCGATCTCGTCGAGATAGAGGTGATGAAAATTCATGCTTTTGCAAAATGGAAATGTGTTTATGTGTGTGTGATATGTTTGTGGAAATTGTGTGTGTGGCATGAGTTGCCGCCAAATTGTGCTTTTGAGTTGCCTATGTTTTGCGAAATGTCGATTTATTTCCGTTTGGTAATTCGGCAAACTCTAGATCCATATATGTCCTATTTTTAGGGAAGGTCATGCCAAATTTTGTATGACTTTGATGCATGCATGCATTTTTATAATCAATTTATTTATTATTACCATGCAGAGTTGACGATGGTCAGTGGAACGATGGTGGACAGGTGGTTGCGGTCGGCGGTGCAGGACATGAAAGAAAATAACCGGACAGAGGTTTTATGTCCGTGTCGAAAATGCAAAGGAATAGTTTGGCTCGACCCCATGACGATGGTCGTGTCGAAGCGCACCTGCTCATGACTGGTTTCATGGATGGCTATACTCGGTGGATAATTGAAGATGAGGATGACGATGTTGAGGATGCCGACGGGGCAGGCAATGATGACACGGGGCAAGACGAAGAGATGATCGATAATGGCGGCGGGAAGAGGCGGACATGGCGGCGGAGAAGGGGCGGACATGGCGGAGGAGAAGGGGCGGACATGGCGGCGGAGAGAACCACATGGACTCCACGCAGCAGAGTTTAAATGCATACTAAGTTCAATTGTGCGGGACCCTCATGTTCAAGCATTGCTTCTCAAGGAGGCAATCTTGAGAGAGCTGCTTCTAGAGAGGAGGCTAAGCTGGAGCAACTGGTGGTAGACTCGAACACTCCATTGTATGATGGTTGCAATCCTGAGGTGACCCGCTTGAGTTTCACGCTCCAACTCCTGAAGACGAAGGCTAAAAACAAATGGACCGACACTAGCCTCGATGAGCATCTCAAGTACCTAAAGGATGTTCTTCCGCGGGTAATCTATGTCCTACTAGTGTTGATGAGGCCAAGAAGATCGTGTGCCCTCTTGATCTGCCACAAGTTAGATACCATGCATGCATCAACGATTGCATAATTTATCGGAAGGAGCACGCGGAAAAAACAAGCTGTCCGGTGTGCAATGCTTCTCGATACAAGAAGGCCGGGAAGAAATGTCCCCAGAAAGTTGTATGGTACTTACCGATCACTCTCCGTCTCCAGAGGTATTTTGTAGATCCCAAGGAAGCAAAGCTAATGTGCTGGCACGCGGAGAGGAAGAAGCCCGACAATGGAGATGATCCGAAGCTGAGACACGTGAAGGATGGAAGCCAGTGGAGAGCGTTGAACAGCTTCTATCGGTATTTTGAATGTGATGCAAGGAACATCGTGCTCGGCGCGTGTACCGATGGCATGAATCCGTTTGGCAACCAGAACACCAACCATAGCACTGTTGGGGAACGTAGTAATTTCAAAAAAATTCCTACGCACACACAAGATCATGGTGATGCATAGCAACGAGAGCGAAGAGTGTTGTCTACGCCCTCGTGAGACCGAAGTGGAAGCGTTGGCATAACGTAGAGGAAGTAGTCGACGTCCTCCGGTCCGACCGATCCAAGCACCGTTACTCGGCACCTCCGAGTTCTTGACACGCGTACAGCTCGATGGCGCACCCGATCTCCGATCCAGCAGAGGCGGGGAGGAGTTCCGTCAAGACGACGGCGTGGTGACGATCTTGATGTTCTCTGTCGCGCAGGCTTCGCCTAAGCACCGCTGCAATATGACCGAGGTGTAATATCGTGGAGGGGGCACCGCACACGGCTAAGGAACGATCTCAATGATCAACTTGTGTGTCTATGGGGTGCCCCTGCCCCCGTATATAAAGGAGTGGAGGAGGGGAGGGCCGGCCCTCTCTATGGCGCGCCCTAGGGGAGTCCTACTCCCACCGGGAGTAGGATTCCCCCTTTCCTAGTCCAACTAGGAGACCTTCCAAGTATTAGGAGTAGGAGACAAGGAAGGGGAAGAGAGAAGGGAAGGAAGGAGGGGGTGCGGCCCTCCCTAGTCCAATTCGGACTAGGCCATGGGGCGCGGCCTACCCTAGGCAGCCCCTCTCTTTCCCTGCAGGCCCAATAAGGCCCAATACTTCTCCCCGGCGAATTCCCATAACTCTCCGGTACTCCGAAAAATACCGAATCACTCAGAACCTTTCCGAACTCCAAATATAGTCGTCCAATATATCGATCTTTACGTCTCGACCATTTCGAGACTCCTCGTCATGTCCCCGATCTCATCCGGGACTCGAACTCCTTGGTACATCAAAACTCATAAACTCATAATATAACATCATCGAAACCTTAAGCGTGCGGACCCTACGGTTCGAGAACAATGTAGACATGACCGAGACACGTCTCGGTCAATAACCAATAGCGGGACCTGGATGCCCATATTGGTTCCTACATAT